>JACCIE010000397.1:0-15082 GCA_018906755.1 Sycophaga agraensis
ATGGTTAGCCTTGAAATTTCGGTTTTACTTTTCGGAAATATTCACGATTTTAACTGCAGTACACGTATATCGAGGATAGACGACGGCAGCTCCCGTCAATGCACGCTCTGGCAGCCTATTTCTTTTCATATGCCTTTGTTCGCATGACAAAATAGAGTAGAATTCATGGGTTAGCCTTGAAATTTGGGTTTTCTTTTCGGAAATATTCACGAGTATAAGTTGCAGTACACGTATATGGAGGACAAACGTCAGCAGCTACTGTCAATGCACATTCTGGCAGCCTATTTCTGTGTATATGCCCTTGTTCGCATGGCAAAATAGATTAGAATCCATGGGTTAGCCTTGAAATTTGGGTTTTATATTCGGATATATTCACGAGTGTAGATGTACTACACGTATATCGAGGACAAACGTCAGGAGCTCCCGTCACTGCACGTTCTGGCAGTCTATGCTAGTTCATGTGCCTATGTTTCCGTGGCAAAATAGAGTAGAATCCATGGGTTTGCCTTGAAATTTGGGTTTATTTTCGGAAATATTCACGAGTGTAGCTGCACTACACGTATATCGAGGACAAACGTCGGCAGCTCCCGTCAATGCACGTTCTGGCAGCCTATGCTAGTTCATGTGCCTATGTTTCCGTGGCAAAATAGAGTAGAATCCATGGGTTAGCCTTGAAATTTGGGTTTATTTTCGGAAATATTCACGAGTGTAGCTGCACTACACGTATATCGAAAACAATCGTCGGCAGCTCCCGTCACTGCACTTTCTAGCAGCCTATTTCTGTTTATATGCCTTTGTTTGCATGGCAAAAAAGAGTAGAATACATTGGTTTGCCTTGAATTTTGGTTTTTCTTTTCGGAAACTATTCACGAGTGTAGCTGCAGTACACGTATATCGAGGACAAATGTCGGCAGCTCCCGTCAATGCACGTTCTGGCAGCCTATGCTAGTTCATGTGCCTATGTTTCCGTGGCAAAATGGAGTAGAATCCATGGGTTTGCCTTGAATTTTGGGTTCTCTTTTCGGAAATATTCACGAGTGTAGCTGCACTACACGTATATGGAGGACAAATGTCGGCAGCTCCCGTCAATGCACGTTCTGGCAGCCTATGCTAGTTCATGTGCCTATGTTTCCGTGGCAAAATAGAGTAGAATCCATGGGTTAGCCTTGAATTTTGGGTTTTCTTTTGGGAAATATTCACGATTGTAGCTGTTGTACACGTATATCGAGGACAAACGTCGGCAGCTCCCGTCGCTGCACGTTCTGGCAGCCTATTTCTGTTAATATGCCTTTGTTTGCATGACAAAAAAGAGTAGAATCCATGGGTTAGCCTTGAATTTTCAGTTTTCTTTTCGGAAATATTCACGAGTGTAGCTGCAGTATACGCTTACGGAGGACAAATGTCGGCAGCTCCCGTCAATGCACGTTCTGGCAGCCTATGCTAGTTCATGTGCCTGTGTTTCCGTGGCAAAATAGAGTAGAATCCATGGGTTTGCCTTGAATTTTGGGTTCTCTTTTCGGAAATATTCACGTGTGTAGCTGCAGTACACGTATATCGAGGACAAATGTCGGCAGCTCCCGTCAATGCACGACGTGACAGCCTATTGCTGTTAATATGCCTATGTTTCAATAGCAAAATAGAGTAGAATCCATGGGTTAGCCTTCAAATTTGGGTTTTATATTCGGAAATATTCACGAGTGTAGCTGCACTACACGTATATCCAAAACAAACGTCGGCAGCTCCCGTCACTGCACTTTCTAGCAGCCTATTTCTGTTTATATGCCTATGTTTGCATGGCAAAATAGAGTAGAATCCATGGGTTAGCCTTGAATTTTCAGTTTTCTTTTCGGAAATATTCACGAGTGTAGCTGCAGTATACGCATATGGAGGACAAATGTCGGCAGCTCCCGTCAATGCACGTTCTGGCAGCCTATGCTAGTTCATGTGCCTATGTTTCCGTGGCAAAATAGAGTAGAATCCATGGGTTAGCATTGAATTTTCAGTTTTCTTTTCGGAAATATTCACGAGTGTAGCTGCAGTATACGCATATGGAGGACAAATGTCGGCAGCTCCCGTCAATGCACGTTCTGGCAGCCTATGCTAGTTCATATGCCTTTGGTAGCATGACAAAATAGAGTAGAATTCATGGGTTGTTCCGGCTGTGGGGGTGGGGATTGGACAGCACGGTGACAAGCGGGGGGAGGGTGAAATGGGATGGTGGAGGGAAGGGGCAAGGATGCATCGCTGCGCGTCGGTTTGTTAACGTTTGAGTTTTGGCCCTGAAAAGGGCCGGTGAGCGACTCTTAGGAAGAGCCGGTGGAGGGCGCTTGACGCCTGAGCTCGCTCGCTTCAGGTGCCCAGGTACTTCAGAGGATTGACGGTGGTAGGTGGCCCAGAATGAAGAACAACAGTTGACGTTGAAGATCTTTATTATTCGTGATTACTTCTCCTAGCCCAGATGCCGGGTTTTACTAATCTTGTCGCGGAGGCGCGGCGCGGTGTCCGCTGCGGACGGGGCAACTGTGCGGTCGTTTAGCGCGAGTGGCCTCGCCTACAGACCCGTCGGCTCGGCGTTTGCACGCGGGAGCGCAGGTCCGCGCGGCTCGGCGTGCGGGGCTCTACTGCCTGAGCGAATCCCGTGTCGACCTGGCGGTCGTCTTGGGTTCGGTGAGCGGACTTCCAAACTCGGCCTTTCGGCCGGTTACCCTGATGGCGCGTTTTCACGCGGGCAGGGGTCTGGAAGCCTCGACCTTTCGGTCGGCTCCCTCTGTGAGCGCGTTCGCACGCGGACAGAGGTCCGGCTGCCTCGACCTTTCGGTCGGTTCCCTCTGCGGGCGCGTTTGCACGCGGACAGAGGTCCTCCGGCTGCCTCGAACTTTCGGTCGGATCCCTCTGCGGGCGCGTTTGCACGCGGGCAGAGGCCTGGCAGCCTCGACCTCTCGGTCGGATCCCTCTGCGGGCGCGTTTGCACGCGGGCAGAGGCCTGGCAGCCTCGACCTTTCGGTCGGGTCCCTCTGCTGGCGCGTTTGCACGCGGACAGAGGTCCGACTTCCCCGGTGGTCGGGGATGAACTCCCTGTCGGGTCCCTCTGCTGGCGCGTTTGCACGCGGACAGAGGTCCGACTGCCCCGGTAGTCCGGGACGAACTCCGCCGAATCTGGAGAGCGTGCCGGTATTTGAGCATGCGGGCGCGGCTGCTCCGACTCGGCGTGATGGTGGGGGTAACGGTGCGGCGCGGTAGTGGGGGAAGCTCCGTTCTGGCCGGCGCTCCGACCCAGACGGAGCTTCCGAGAACTCGTGGTTCGGAATTTTTGACGCCTGTGCGCAAGGCTCTAGAATGATCGGTAACAATTCCCCCGGGTTTGGAAGAGTCTTGCGTGCGGGTGTCCCTACTCTATGGCATTCTGGGTATTTACATTGGTTTAACTTAAATCTATCTTAAATCTATCTTAAATTTGCGGCGCGAAATACTTCATGGAGTGTCTCTTTTTGTTGCACTCACTTATCACTTTTTTGTTTTTCTTTTTTTTTGATTCTTAAAGAAGTAATACTTAACCTAATATAAAAGAAAAATAATTAGTAATACAAATCGGGTTTTCGCTTTCCACACTTTGCACACTTTTTTCACACTTTACGCGGCGCCTTGCGTCATCCCGCGGTCGGAAAGGTTGAGGCGGCGATCGGTGCGTGGCGGTCCTCTGACCGCTCGTTGGCAATCTCCTGATTGCTGACGACCTCCTGGCCGTCGTTGCCGTCGATGACCTCCAGGTGACCCGGGCTGGTTGGTGGGGCCCCTCCGGGGACCCCTTCGTCTCCGGGAACGTCCGCGTCTCCTCTTCTGAGGAGGTTTAGCGTCATCGGCCGTGTGCCCGCTGCGGGGGAGGCCGGAGTCGCTGTCGTTAGCCGTGTGCCCGCTGTGGGGGAGGCTCGGATTGGGACCGTCGGCCGTGTGCCCGCTGTGGGGGAGGCCGGGGTCGTGATCGTCGGCCGTGTGCCCGCTGTGGGGGAGGCTCGGATTGGGACCGTCGGCCGTGTGCCCACTGTGGGGGAGGCCGGGGTCGTCGTTGTTGGCCGTGTGCCCGCTGTGGGGGAGGCCGGGGTTGGGACCGTCGGCCGTGTGCCCGCTGTGGGGGAGGCCGGGACCCGTAGCTGGGACGGTACCGTTGGTGGTGGCCGGTTGGATGGTGTGGGGGCGCTCCTGCGCTTCCCGGGTGGTCCTTCGGACTGTGGTGGCAGCCAGTCGGCCGGTGGGGGCGCTCCTGCGCTCCCCGGGTGGTCCTTTGGACTGTGGTGTTGGCCGGCTGGCCGGTGTGGGGGCGCTCCTGCGCTCCCTGGTTGGTCCCTAGGACGGTGGTAGTGGTCGGTCGGCCGGTGTGGGAGCGCTGTTGCCATGATGGTTGCAGCCGCGTCTCCCGGGACATTCCCTCTGGTCCTCCAGCGTGGGATGTACTCGCCTTGGTTGCGGCGGCGTTGGGCAGGATGCCCGTAGTTTGGCCCTCTGGTCCTCCAGCAGGGGATGTTTCAGCACGGCGTGCTCGCTCTTTGGAGATATCCCGTAGGACCCTTGTGGTCTAGCCCGCTGGATTCCGGCACTGGATGTTGTAGACCGAGCAAGACCCGGGGCTTGGTCGTCCAAGTTGAACCGAGGGGTAGCGTTTTCCATGTTGCCTTCTATAGCTTCCGTTTGCGGCGACGCCGTGGAGCTGTTGGTGTGTCGATCGGAGTGTTCAGGGGATCTGGCTCAGGTGGTCTGGTCTCTGCCATGTTTTCTCTTCAATGGTGGCCGCTGAAGCGTCGCCGCTTCTATAGGTTGAAGGAGGGGGGTCTAGATCCCCACTCTGTAGTTGCTGAGGGCGCCACTGGGTATTTAAACACTCCCAGAAGTGTCGGGTTGGCTGGCCTAGCTCAGATCGAGGCGGTGAAGGTCCGGTCTCGATATCGATCGAGCCTCTTCGAGCCCCACGTCGGGCGCCAATTGTTCCGGCTGTGGGGGTGGGGATTGGACAGCACGGTGACAAGCGGGGGCAGGGTGAAATGGGATGGTGGAGGGAAGGGGCAAGGATGCGTCGCTGCGCGTCGGTTTGTTAACGTTTGAGTTTTGGCCCTGAAAAGGGCCGGTGAGCGACTCTTAGGAAGAGCCGGTGGAGGGCGCTTGGCGCCTGAGCTCGCTCGCTTCAGGTGCCCAGGTACTTCAGAGGATTGACGGTGGTAGGTGGCCCAGAATGAAGAACAACAGTTGACGTTGAAGATCTTTATTATTCGTGATTACTTCTCCTAGCCCAGATACCGGGTTTTACTAATCTTGTCGCGGAGGCGCGGCGCGGTGTCCGCTGCGGACGGGGCAACTGTGCGGTCGTTTAGCGCGAGTGGCCTCGCCTACAGACCCGTCGGCTCGGCGTTTGCACGCGGGAGCGCAGGTCCGCGCGGCTCGGCGTGCGGGGCTCTACTGCCTGAGCGAATCCCGTGTCGACCTGGCGGTCGTCTTGGGTTCGGTGAGCGGACTTCCAAACTCGGCCTTTCGGCCGGTTACCCTGATGGCGCGTTTTCACGCGGGCAGGGGTCTGGAAGCCTCGACCTTTCGGTCGGCTCCCTCTGTGAGCGCGTTCGCACGCGGACAGAGGTCCGGCTGCCTCGACCTTTCGGTCGGTTCCCTCTGCGGGCGCGTTTGCACGCGGACAGAGGTTCTCCGGCTGCCTCGACCTTTCGGTCGGATCCCTCTGCGGGCGCGTTTGCACGCGGGCAGAGGTCTGCTCGGCTCAGTAGGCCGGGATGAACTCCCTGTCGGGTCCCTCTGCTGGCGCGTTTGCACGCGGACAGAGGTCCGACTTCCCCGGTGGTCGGGGACGAACTCCGCGTCGGATCCCTCTGCTGGCGCGTTTGCACGCGGACAGAGGTCCGACTGCCCCGGTAGTCCGGGACGAACTCCGCCGAATCTGGAGAGCGTGCCGGTATTTGAGCATGCGGGCGCGGCTGCTCCGACTCGGCGTGATGGTGGGGGTAACGGTGCGGCGCGGTAGTGGGGGAAGCTCCGTTCTGGCCGGCGCTCCGACCCAGACGGAGCTTCCGAGAACTCGTGGTGCGGAATTTTTGACGCCTGTGCGCAAGGCTCTAGAATGATCGGTAACAGGGTTAGCCTTGAAATTTGGGTTTTCTTTTCGGAAATATTCACGAGTATAAGTTGCAGTACACGTATATGGAGGACAAACGTCAGCAGCTACTGTCAATGCACATTCTGGCAGCCTATTTCTGTTTATATGCCCTTGTTCGCATGGCAAAATAGATTAGAATCCATGGGTTAGCCTTGAAATTTGGGTTTTATATTCGGAAATATTCACGACTGTAGATGTACTACACGTATATCGAGGACAAACGTCAGGAGCTCCCGTCACTGCACGTTCTGGCAACCTATTTCTGTTCATATGCCTTTGTATTCATGGCAAAATAGAGTAGAATTCATGGGTTAGCCTTGAAATTTGGGTTTATTTTCGGAAATATTCACGAGTGTAGCTGCACTACACGTATATCGAAAACAAACGTCGGCAGCTCCCGTCAATGCACGTTCTGGCAGCCTATGCTAGTTCATGTGCCTATGTTTCCGTGGCAAAATAGAGTAGAATCCATGGGTTTGCCTTGAATTTTGGGTTCTCTTTTCGGAAATATTCACGAGTGTAGCTGCACTACACGTATATCGAGGACAAACGTTGGCAGCACCCGTCAATGCACGTTCTGGCAGCCTATTTTAGTTCATGTGCCTATGTTTGCATGGCAAAATAGAGTAGAATCCATGGGTTAGACTTGAATTTTCAGTTTTCTTTTTGGAAATATTCACGAGTGTAGCTGCAGTATACGCATATGGAGGACAAATGTCGGCAGCTCCCGTCAATGCACATTCTGGCAACCAATGCTAGTTCATGTGCCTATGTTTCCGTGGCAAAATAGAGTAGAATCCATGGGTTAGCCTTGAATTTTGGGTTTTCTTTTGGGAAATATTCACGATTGTAGCTGTTGTACACGTATATCGAGGACAAACGTCGGCAGCTCCCGTCGCTGCACGTTCTGGCAGCCTATTTCTGTTAATATGCCTTTATTTGCATGGCAAAAAAGAGTAGAATCCATGGGCTAGCATTGAAATTTGGGTCTTCTTTTCGGAGATATTCACAAGTGTAGCTGCAGTACACGTATATCGAGGACAAACGTCGGCTGCTCCCGTCAATGCAGGTTTTGGCAGCCTATTTCTGTTCATATGCCATTGTTTGCATGGCAAAATAGAGTAGAATCCATGGGTTAGCCTTGAAATTTGTGTTTTATTTTCGGAAATATTCACGAGTGTAGCTGCAGTATACGCATATGGAGGACAAATGTCGGCAGCTCCCGTCAATGCACGTTCTGGCAGCCTATGCTAGTTCATGTGCCTATGTTTCCGTGGCAAAATAGAGTAGAATCCATGGGTTAGCCTTGAATTTTCAGGTTTTCTTTTCGGAAATATTCACGAGTGTAGCTGCAGTATACGTATATGGAGGACAAATGTCGGCAGCTCCCGTCAATGCACGTTCTGGCAGCCTATTCTAGTTCATATGCCTTTGTTCGCATGACAAAATAGAGTAGAATTCATGGGTTAGCCTTGAAATTTGGGTTTTCTTTTCGGAAATATTCACGAGTATAAGTTGCAGTACACGTATATGGAGGACAAACGTCAGCAGCTACTGTCAATGCACATTCTGGCAGCCTATTTCTGTTTATATGCCCTTGTTCGCATGGCAAAATAGATTAGAATCCATGGGTTAGCCTTGAAATTTGGGTTTTATATTCGGAAATATTCACGACTGTAGATGTACTACACGTATATCGAGGACAAACGTCAGGAGCTCCCGTCACTGCACGTTCTGGCAACCTATTTCTGTTCATATGCCTTTGTATTCATGGCAAAATAGAGTAGAATTCATGGGTTAGCCTTGAAATTTGGGTTTATTTTCGGAAATATTCACAAGTGTAGCTGCAGTACACGTATATCGAGGACAAACGTCGGCAGCTCCCGTCAATGCAGGTTTTGGCAGCCTATTTCTGTTCATATGCCATTGTTTGCATGGCAAAATAGAGTAGAATCCATGGGTTAGCCTTGTATTTGGGGTTTTCTTTTGGGAAATATTCACGATTATAGCTGCAGTACACGTATATCGAGGACAAACGTCGGCGGCTCCCGTCAATGCACGTTCTGGCAGCCTATTCTAGTTCATGTGCCTATGTTTCCATGGCAAAATAGAGTAGAATCCATGGGTTAGCCTTGAAATTTGGGTTTTATATTCGGAAATATTCACGACTGTAGATGTACTACACGTATATCGAGTTTTGTTTTTGCGACGTTTGTTTTCGATATACGTGTAGTGCAGCTACACTCGTGAATATTTCCGAAAATAAACCCAAATTTCAAGGCTAACCCATGAATTCTACTCTATTTTGCCATGAATACAAAGGCATATGAACAGAAATAGGTTGCCAGAACGTGCAGTGACGGGAGCTCCTGACGTTTGTCCTCGATATACGTGTAGTAAATCTACAGTCGTGAATATTTCCGAATATAAAACCCAAATTTCAAGGCTAACCCATGGATTCTAATCTATTTTGCCATGCGAACAAGGGCATATAAACAGAAATAGGCTGCCAGAATGTGCATTGACAGTAGCTGCTGACGTTTGTCCTCCATATACGTGTACTGCAACTTATACTCGTGAATATTTCCGAAAAGAAAACCCAAATTTCAAGGCTAACCCATGAATTCTACTCTATTTTGTCATGCGAACAAAGGCATATGAACTAGCATAGGCTGCCAGAACGTGCATTGACGGGAGCTGCCGACATTTGTCCTCCATATGCGTATACTGCAGGTACACTCGTGAATATTTCCGAAAAGAAAACTGAAAATTCAATGCTAACCCATGGATTCTACTCTATTTTGCCACGGAAACATAGGCACATGAACTAGCATAGGCTGCCAGAACGTGCATTGACGGGAGCTGCCGACATTTGTCCTCCATATGCGTATACTGCAGCTACACTCGTGAATATCTCCGAAAAGAAAACCCAAATTTCAATGCTAGCCCATGGATTCTACTCTTTTTTGCCATGCAAACAAAGGCATATTAACAGAAATAGGCTGCCAGAACGTGCAGCGACGGGAGCGTAGAATCCATGGGTTAGCCTTGAAATTTGTGTCTTATTTTCGGAAATATCGGAAAAATCACGTTCTGGCAGCCTATTTCTGTTCATATGCCTTTGTTTGCATGGCAAAATAGAGTAGAATCCATGGGTTAGCCTTGAAATTTTGGTTTTCTTTTCGGAAATATTCACGATTTTAACTGCAGTACACGTATATCGAGGACAAACGTCGGCAGCTCCCGTCACTGCACGTTCTGGCACGCTATTTCTGTTCATATGCCATTGTTTGCATGGCAAAATAGAGTAGAATCCATGGGTTAGACTTGAATTTTCAGTTTTCTTTTTGGAAATATTCGCGAGTGTATCTGCACTACACGTATATCGAGGACAAACGTCGGCAGCTCCCGTCACTGCACGTTCTGGCACCCTATTTCTGTTCATATGCCATTGTTTGCATGGCAAAATAGAGTAGAATCCATGGGTTAGACTTGAATTTTCAGTTTTCTTTTTGGAAATATTCACGAGTGTAGCTGCAGTATACGCAAATGGAGGACAAATGTCGGCAGCTCCCGTCAATGCACATTCTGGCAACCAATGCTAGTTCATGTGCCGATGTTTCCGTGTCAAAATAGAGTAGAATCCATGGGTTTGCCTTGAATTTTGGTTTTTCTTTTCGGAAATATTCACGAGTGTAGCTGCAGTACGCGTATATCGAGGACAAACGTCGACAGCTCCCGTTAATGCACGATGTGGTAGCCTATTTCTGTTCATATGCCTTTGTTTGCATGGCAAAATAGAGTATTATCCATGGGTTTGCCTTGAATTTTGGATTTTCTTTTCGGAAACTTTCACGAGTGTAGCTGCAGTACACGTATATCGAGGACAAATGTCGGCAGCTCCCGTCAATGCACGTTCTGGCAGCCTATGCTAGTTCATGTGCCTATGTTTCCGTGGCAAAATAGAGTAGAATCCATGGGTTTGCCTTGAATTTTGGGTTCTCTTTTCGGAAATATTCACGAGTGTAGCTGCAGTACACGTATATCGAGGACAAATGTCGGCAGCTCCCGTCAATGCACGTTCTGGCAGCCTATGCTAGTTCATGTGCCTATGTTTCCGTGGCAAAATAGAGTAGAATCCATGGGTTTGCCTTGAATTTTGGGTTCTCTTTTCGGAAATATTCACGAGTGTAGCTGCACTACACGTATATCGAGGACAAACGTTGGCAGCACCCGTCAATGCACGTTCTGGCAGCCTATTTCTGTTCATATGCCTTTGTTTGCATGGCAAAATAGAGTAGAATCCATGGGTTAGCCTTGAAATTTGGGTTTTCTTTTCGGAAATATTCACGATTTTAACTGCAGTACACGTATATCGAGGACAAACGTCGGCAGCTCCCGTCACTGCACGTTCTGGCACGCTATTTCTGTTCATATGCCTTTGTTTGCATGGCAAAATAGAGTAGAATCCATGGGTTAGCCTTGAAATTTGTGTTTTATTTTCGGAAATATTCACGAGTGTAGCTGCAGTACACGTATATGTAGGACAATCGTCGGCAGCTCCCGTCAATGCACGTTCTGGCAGCCTATATTAGTTCATGTGCCTATGTTTGCATGGCAAAATAGAGTAGAATCCATGGGTTAGCCTTGAAATTTGGGTTTTCTTTTCGGAAATATTCACGAGTGTAAGCTGCAGTACACGTATATCGAGGACAAACGTCGGCAGCTACTGTCAATGCACATTCTGGCAGCCTATTTCTGTTTATATGCCCTTGTTCGCATGGCAAAATAGAGTAGAATCCATGGGTTAGCCTTGAATTTTGAGTTTTCTTTTCGGAAATATTCACGAGTGTAGCTGCAGTACACGTATATGGAGGACAAACGTCGGCAGCTCCCGTCAATGCACGTTCTGGCAGCCTATGCTAGTTCATGTGCCTATGTTTCCGTGGCAAAATAGAGTAGAATCCATGGGTTTGCCTTGAATTTTGGGTTCTCTTTTCGGAAATATTCACGAGTGTAGCTGCACTACACGTATATCGAGGACAAACGTCGACAGCTCCCGTTGATGCACGATGTGGTAGCCTATTTTTGTTCATGTGCCTTTGTTTGCATGGCAAAATAGAGTATAATCCATGGGTTTGCCTTGAATTTTGGGTTTTCTTTTCGGAAATATTCACGAGTGTAGCTGCAGTACACGTATATCGAGGACAAACGTCGGCAGCTCCCGTCAATGCACGTTCTGGCAGCCTATTTTAGTTCATGTGCCTATGTTTCCGTGGCAAAATAGAGTAGAATCCATGGGTTAGCCTTGAAATTTCGGTTTTCTTTTCGGAAATATTCACGATTTTAACTGCAGTACACGTATATCGAGGATAGACGTCGGCAGCTCCCGTCAATGCACGCTCTGGCAGCCTATTTCTGTTCATATGCCTTTGTTCGCATGACAAAATAGAGTAGAATTCATGGGTTAGCCTTGAAATTTGGATTTTCTTTTCGGAAATATTCACGAGTATAAGTTGCAGTACACGTATATGGAGGACAAACGTCGGCAGCTACTGTCAATGCACATTCCTGGCAAGCCTATTTCTGTTTATATGCCCTTGTTCGCATGGCAAAATAGATTAGAATCCATGGGTTAGACTTGAAATTTGGGTTTCTTTCGGAAATATTCGCGAGTGTATCTGCACTACACGTATATCGAGGACAAACGTCGGCAGCTCCCGTCACTGCACGTTCTGGCACCCTATTTCTGTTCATATGCATTGTTTGCATGGCAAAATAGAGTAGAATCCATGGGTTAGACTCTGAATTTTCAGTTTTCTTTTTGGAAATATTCACGAGTGTAGCTGCAGTTACGCAAATGGACGACAAATGTCGGCAGCTCCCGTCAATGCACATTCTGGCAACCAATGCTAGTTCATGTGCCGATGTTTCCGTGTCAAAATAGAGTAGAATCCATGGGTTTGCCTTGAATTTTGGTTTTTTCTTTTCGGAAATATTCACGAGTGTAGCTGCAGTACGCGTATATCGAGACAAACGTCGACAGCTCCCGTTGATGCACGATGTGGTAGCCTATTTTTGTTCATATGCCTTTGTTTGCATGGCAAAATAGAGTATTATCCATAGGTTTGCCTTGAATTTTGGTTTTTCTTTTCGGAAATATTCACGAGTGAAGCTGCAGTACGCGTATATCGAAGACAAATGTCGGCAGCTCCCGTCAATGCACGTTCTGGCAGCCTATGCTAGTTCATGTGCCTATGTTTCCGTGGCAAAATGGAGTAGAATCCAAGGGTTTGCCTTGAATTTTGGGTACTCTTTTCGGAAATATTCACGAGTGTAGCTGCACTACACGTATATCGAGGACAAATGTCGGCAGCTCCCGTCAATGCACGTTCTGGCAGCCTATGCTAGTTCATGTGCCTATGTTTCCGTGGCAAAATAGAGTAGAATCCATGGGTTTGCCTTGAATTTTGGGTTTTCTTTTCGGAAATATTCACGAGTGTAGCTGCAGTACACGTATATCGAGGACAAACGTCGGCAGCTCCCGTCAATGCACGTTCTGGCAGCCTATTTCTAGTTCATGTGCCTATGTTTCCGTGGCAAAATAGAGTAGAATCCATGGGTTAGCCTTGAAATTTCGGTTTTCTTTTCGGAAATATTCACGATTTTAACTGCAGTACACGTATATCGAGGATAGACGTCGGCAGCTCCCGTCAATGCACGCTCTGGCAGCCTATTTCTGTTCATATGCCTTTGTTCGCATGACAAAATAGAGTAGAATTCATGGGTTAGCCTTGAAATTTGGATTTTCTTTTCGGAAATATTCACGAGTATAAGTTGCAGTACACGTATATGGAGGACAAACGTCGGCAGCTACTGTCAATGCACATTCTGGCAGCCTATTTCTGTTTATATGCCCTTGTTCGCATGGCAAAATAGATTAGAATCCATGGGTTAGACTTGAAATTTGGGTTTTCTTTTCGGAAATATTCGCGAGTGTATCTGCACTACACGTATATCGAGGACAAACGTCGGCAGCTCCCGTCACTGCACGTTCTGGCACCCTATGCTAGTTCATGTGCCTATGTTTCCGTGGCAAAATGGAGTAGAATCCATGGGTTTGCCTTGAATTTTGGGTTTTCTTTTCGGAAATATTCACGAGTGTAGCTGCAGTACGCGTATATCGAGGACAAACGTCGACAGCTCCCGTTGATGCACGATGTGGCAGCCTATTTCTGTTTATATGCCCTTGTTCGCATGGCAAAATAGATTAGAATCCATGGGTTAGACTTGAAATTTGGGTTTTCTTTTCGGAAATATTCACGAGTGTAGCTGCACTACACGTATATCGAGGACAAACGTCGGCAGCTCCCGTCAATGCACGTTCTGGCAGCCTATTCTGTTCATGTGCCTATGTTTGCATGGCAAAATAGAGTAGAATCCATGGGTTTGCCTTGAATTTTGGGTTTTCTTTTCGGAAATATTCACGAGTGTAGCTGCAGTACACGTATATCGAGGACAAACGTCGGCAGCTCCCGTCAATGCACGATGTGGCAGCCTATTTCTGTTCATATGCCTTGTTTGCATGGCAAAATAGAGTAGAATCCATGGGTTAGCCTTGAATTTGGGTTTTCTTTTCGGAAATATTCACGATTTAGCTGCAGTACACGTATATCGAGGACAAACGTCGGCAGCTCCCGTCAATGCACGTTCTGGCAGCCTATTCTAGTTCATGTGCCTATGTTTGCATGGCAAAATAGAGTAGAATCCATGGGTTTGCCTTGAAATTTTGGGTTTTTTTTCGGAAATATTCACGAGTGTAGCTGCAGTACACGTATATCGAGTATAACGTTTTTGCGACGTTTGTTTTCGATATACGTGTAGTGCAGCTACACTCGTGAATATTTCCGAAAATAAACCCAAATTTCAAGGCTAACCCATGAATTCTACTCTATTTTGCCATGAATACAAAGGCATATGAACAGAAATAGGTTGCCAGAACGTGCAGTGACGGGAGCTCCTGACGTTTGTCCTCGATATACGTGTAGTACATCTACAGTCGTGAATATTTCCGAATATAAAACCCAAATTTCAAGGCTAACCCATGGATTCTAATCTATTTTGCCATGCGAACAAGGGCATATAAACAGAAATAGGCTGCCAGAATGTGCATTGACAGTAGCTGCTGACGTTTGTCCTCCATATACGTGTACTGCAACTTATACTCGTGAATATTTCCGAAAAGAAAACCCAAATTTCAAGGCTAACCCATGAATTCTACTCTATTTTGTCATGCGAACAAAGGCATATGAACTAGCATAGGCTGCCAGAACGTGCATTGACGGGAGCTGCCGACATTTGTCCTCCATATGCGTATACTGCAGCTACACTCGTGAATATTTCCGAAAAGAAAACTGAAAATTCAATGCTAACCCATGGATTCTACTCTATTTTGCCACGGAAACATAGGCACATGAACTAGCATAGGCTGCCAGAACGTGCATTGACGGGAGCTGCCGACATTTGTCCTCCATATGCGTATACTGCAGCTACACTCGTGAATATCTCCGAAAAGAAAACCCAAATTTCAATGCTAGCCCATGGATTCTACTCTTTTTTGCCATGCAAACAAAGGCATATTAACAGAAATAGGCTGCCAGAACGTGCAGCGACGGGAGCGTAGAATCCATGGGTTAGCCTTGAAATTTGTGTCTTATTTTCGGAAATATCGGAAAAATCACGTTCTGGCAGCCTATTTCTGTTCATATGCCTTTGTTTGCATGGCAAAATAGAGTAGAATCCATGGGTTAGCCTTGAAATTTTGGTTTTCTTTTCGGAAATATTCACGATTTTAGCTGCAGTACACGTATATCGAGGACAAACGTCGGCAGCTCCCGTCACTGCACGTTCTGGCACGCTCTTTCTGTTCATATG
>JACCIE010000398.1:0-14924 GCA_018906755.1 Sycophaga agraensis
GCGGCTAGAAATTCAATAGATGAGGCCCTGGAACATACATCATACCTTTTTCTCTCAAAGATGATTCTTCCCTGACGAAATGTAATGTGTGTATGAATTCTCAGGTTTGAGGCCACAAATTAACTAGATCACGACCTAAAACGTTAATCATTCTTTTTTCTCTCATCCATGATTCCTCCCTGAGGAAATGTAAAATGTTTATCAATTCTGGGGTTTTAGGACTAGATATTGAATAGACGAGGCCCTGGAACATACATCATTCCTTTTTCTCTCATCCATGATTCCTCTCTGACGAAATGTAAAGTGTTTATGAATTTCTGTGGTTTTAAGCTAGATGTTGAATAGACGGGGACATGGAACATATGGATACCTTTTATTCTCATCCACGTATTATCCCTGATGAAATGTAATGTGTTTATGAATTCTGGGGTTTTAGGCTAGAAATTAACTAGATCGGAACCTTGAACATACATCATTCCTTTTTCTCTCATCCATGATTTAGCCTAGAACCCAAGGAACAAACAATAAAAATTCGAAGAAAAATCAGTCACTGCTTTACCATAAATCGAATAAGATTGTTCTTATTTGTCCCTTGAAGAGCAAGAATGGTTCAGAATGTCTGAATTAAAGAAGCAAAATTAGCCAAAACTTGTCCAGAACTTGTACGGAAATTGTTGCGCAGTAGTCCAGAAATGTACCATCAATCGTCCCTAAATTATTAAGAACAGGTCAAGAACTCTACCGACAACCTAGAAAAATTCGAAGAAAAATTAGTCAGTAGTTGCCCATAAATCGATCATGATTGTTCAAAATTTGTCCATTGACGAGCAAGAATGGTTCAGAATGTCGGAATTAAAGAAGCAAAACAAGCCAAAATTCGTCCAGAAATAGTACAGATATTGTGGAGCAGTAGTCCAGAAATGTACTATAAATCGTTCCCAAATTATTAAGAACAGGTCTTGAGCTTTATCGACAACCGAGAAAAATTAGAAGAAAAATGAATCAGCATTTGCCTATAAATCGATCATGATTGTTCAAAATTTGTCCATTGAAGAGCAAGAATGGCTCAGAATGTCGGAATTATAGAAGCAAAACAAGCCAAAGGTTATCCAGAATTCGTACGGATATTGTGGAGCAGTAGTCCAGAAATGTACTATAAATCGTTCCCAAATTATTAAGAAGAGGTCTTGAGCTTTATCGACAACCGAGAAAAATTCGAAGAAAAATGAGTCAGCATTTGCCCATAAATCGATGATGATAGTTCAAAATTTGTCCATTGACGAGCAAGAATGGTTCAGTATGTCGGAATTAAACAAGCAAAACAAGCCAAAATTCGTCCACAAATAGTACAGATATTGTTGCGCAGTAGTCCAGAAATGTACCATAAATCATCCCTAAATTATTAAGAACAGGTCTTGAACTTTATCGAACACCGAGAAAAATTCGAAGAAAAATGAGTCAGTAGTTGCCCATAAATCGATTATGATTGTTCGAAATTTGTCCATTGAAGAACAAGAATGGTTCAGAATGTCTGAATTAAAGAAGCACAAGAAGCCCAAGTTTGTCCAGAAATCGTACGGAAATTGTTGAGCAATAGTCCAGAAATGTACTGTAAATCGTTCCCAAATTATTAAGAACAGGTCTTGAACTTTATCGAGATCGGGGAAAAATTCGAAGAAAAATGATTCAGCAGTGGCCGATAAATCGATGATGATTGTTCTAATTTGTCCCTTGAAGAGCAAGAATGGTTCAGAATGTCTGAATTAAAGAATCAAAACAAGCCAAAGTTTGTCCATAAATTGTACGGAAATTGTTGAGCAGTAGTCCAGAAATGTACTATAAATCGTTCCGAAATTATTAAGAACAGGTTTTGAACTTTATCGAGATCGGAAAAAGATTCGAAGAAAAATGAGTCAGCAGTCGCCCATAAATCGATTATGATTGTTCAAAATTTGTCCATTGAAGAGCAAGAATGGTTCAGAATGTCTGAATTAAAGAAACAAAACAAGCCAAAGTTTGTCTAGAAA
Source organism: Sycophaga agraensis (assembly GCA_018906755.1). Lineage (NCBI taxonomy): Eukaryota > Metazoa > Arthropoda > Insecta > Hymenoptera > Pteromalidae > Sycophaga > Sycophaga agraensis. The sequence continues at coordinate 2,028 of JACCIE010000398.1, forward strand.
TCGTACGGAAATTGTTGAGCAGTAGTCCAGAAATGTACTATAAATCGTTCCGAAATTATTAAGAACAGGTCTTGAACTTTATCGAGATCGGAAAAAGATTCGAAGAAAAATGAGTCAGCAGTCGCCCATAAATCGATCATGATAGTTTAAAATTTGTCCATTGAAGAACAAGAATGGTTCAGAAAGTCTGAATGAAGGAAGCAAAACAAGCCAAAATTCGTCCAGAAATAGTACAGATATTGTTGCGCAGTAGTCCAGAAATGTACTATAAATCGTTCCCAAATTATTAAGAAGAGGTCTTGAGCTTTATCGACAACCGAGAAAAATTCGAAGAAAAATGAGTCAGCATTTGCCCATAAATCGATGATGATAGTTCAAAATTTGTCCATTGACGAGCAAGAAAGGTTCAGTATGTCGGAATTAAACAAGCAAAACAAGCCAAAATTCGTCCACAAATAGTACAGATATTGTTGCGCAGTAGTCCAGAAATGTACTATAAATCGTTCCGAAATTATTAAGAACAGGTCTTGAACTTTATGGAGATCGGAAAAAGATTCGAAGAAAAATGAGTCAGCAGTCGCCCATAAATCGATCATGATAGTTTAAAATTTGTCCATTGAAGAACAAGAATTGTTCAAAAAGTCTGAATGAAGGAAGCAAAACAAGCCAAAATTCGTCCAGAAATAGTACAGATATTGTTGCGCAGTAGTCCAGAAATGTACTATAAATCGTTCCCAAATTATTAAGAACAGGTCTTGAGCTTTATCGTCAACCGAGAAAAAACCGAAGAAAAATGAGTCAGCAGTCGCCCATAAATCGATCATGATAGTTTAAAATTTGTCCATTGAAGAACAAGAATGGTTCAGAAAGTCTGAATGAAGGAAGCAAAACAAGCCAAAATTCGTCCAGAAATAGTACAGATATTGTTGCGCAGTAGTCCAGAAATGTACTATAAATCGTTCCCAAATTGTTAAGAACAGGTCAAGAAATCTACCGACAACCCAGAAAAATTCGAAGAAAAATTAGTCAGTAGTTGCCCATAAATCGATCATGATTGTTCAAAATTTGTCCATTGACGAGCAAGAATGGTTCAGAATGTCGGAATTAAAGAAGCAAAACAAGCCAAAGTTTGTCTAGAAATCGTACGGAAATTGTTGAGCAGTAGTCCAGAAATGTACTATAAATCGTTCCCAAATTATTAAGAACAGGTCTTGAGCTTTATCGACAACCGAGAAAAATTCGAAGAAAAATGAGTCAGCATTTGCCCATAAATCGATCATGATTGTTCAAAATTTGTCCATTGAAGAGGAAGAATGGTTCAGAATGTCGGAATTAAAGAAGCAAAATAAGCCCAAGTTTGTCCAGAAATCGTACAGAAATTGTTGAGCAGTAGTCCAGAAATGTACTATAAATCGTCCCTAAATTATTATGAACAGGTCTTGAGCTTTATCGACAACCGAGAAAAATTCGAAGAAAAATGAGTCAGCATTTGCCCATAAATCGATCATGATTGTTCAAAATTTGTCCATTGAAGAGCAAGAATGGTTCAGAATGTCCGAATTAAAGAAGCAAAATTAGCCAAAATTTGTCCAGAAATTGTACGGGAATTGTTCAGCAGTTATCACGACATCTGTTAAAAATCGTCCTTAAATTATTAAGAATAGGTCTAGAACCCAAGGAACAAACAATAAAAATTCGAAGAAAAACCAGTCACCGCTTTACCATAAATCGAATATAATTGTTCAAATTTGTCTCTTGAAGAGCAAGAATGGTTCAGAATGTCGGAATTAAAGAATCAAAACAAGCCAAAGTTTGTCCAGAAATTGTACGGAAATTGTTGAGCAGGAGTCCAGAAATGTACTATAAATCGTTCCCAAATTATTAAGAACAGGTCTTGATCTTTATCGACATCGGGGAAAAATTCGAAGAAAAATGAGTCAGCAGTTGCCCATAAATCGATCATGATAGTTCAAAATTTGTCCATTGAATAGCAACAATGGTTTAGAAAGTCTGAATTAAGGAAGCAAAACAAGCCAAAGTTTGTCCAGAAATCGTACGGAAATTTTTGAGCAGTAGTCCAGAAATGTACTCTAAATCGTTCCCAAATTACTAAGAACAGGTCTTGAACTTTATCGACATCGGAAAAAAATTGGAAGAAAAATGATTCAGCAGTTGCCCATAAAACGAATATGATTGTTCAAATTTGTCCATTGAAGAGCAAGAATGGTTCAGAATGTCTGAATTAAAGAAGCAAAATTAGCCAAAATTTGTCCAGAAATCGTACAGAAATTGTTGAGCAGTAGTCCAGAAATGTACTATAAATCGGTTTTAAATTATTAAGAACAGGTCAAGAACTCTACCGACAACCTAGAAAAATTCGAAGAAAAATTAGTCAGTAGTTGCCCATAAATCGATTATGATTGTTCAAAATTTGTCCATTGAAGAGCAAGAATGGTTCAGAATGTCTGAATTAAAGAAGCAAAACAAGCCCAAGTTTGTCCAGAAATCGTACAGAAATTCTTGAACTTTATCGACATCGGAAAAAAATTCGATGAAAAATGATTCAGCAGTTGCCGATAAATCAATGATGATTGTTCTAATTTGTCCCATGAAGAGCAAGAATGGTTCAGAATGTCTGAATTAAAGAATCAAAACAAGCCAAAGTTTGTCCAGAGATTGTACGGAAATTATTGAGCAGTAGTCCAAAAATGTACTATAAATCGTTCCGAAATTATTAAGAACAGATCTTGAACTTTATCGAACACCGAGAAAAATTCGAGGAAAAATGAGTCTGTAGTTGCCCATAACTCGATCATGATTGTTCAAAATTTGTCCATTGAAGAGCAAGAATGGTTCAGAATGTCTGAATTAAAGAAGCAAAATAAGCCAAAATTTGTCCAGAAATCGTACAGAAATTGTTGAGCAGTAGTCCAGAAATGTACTATAAATCGTCCCTAAATCATTAAGAACAGATCTTGAACTTTATCGACATCGGAAAAAAATTCGAAGAAAAATGATTCAGCAGTTGCCCATAAGTCGATGATGATTGTTCTAATTTGTCCCTTGAATAGCAAGAATGGTTCAGAATGTCTGAATTAAAGAATCAAAACAAGCCAAAGTTTGTCCAGAAATTGTACGGAAATTATTGAGCAGTAGTCCAAAAATGTACTATAAATCGTTCCGAAATTATTAAGAACAGATCTTGAACTTTATCGAACACCGAGAAAAATTCGAAGAAAAATGAGTCTGTAGTTGCCCATAACTCGATCATGATTGTTCAAAATTTGTCCATTGAAGAGCAAGAATGGTTCAGAATGTCTGAATTAAAGAAGCAAAATAAGCCAAAATTTGTCCAGAAATCGTACAGAAATTGTTGAGCAGTAGTCCAGAAATGTACTATAAATCGTTCCGAAATTATTAAGAACAGGTCTTGAACTTTATCGAGATCGGAAAAAGATTCGAAGAAAAATGAGTCAGCAGTCGCCCATAAATCGATCATTTGTCCATTGAAGAACAAGAATGGTTCAGATTGTCGGAATTAAAGAATCAAAACAAGCCAAAGTTTGTCCAGAAATTGTACGGAAATTGTTGCGCAGTAGTCCAGAAATGTACCATAAATCGTCGCTAAATTATTAAGAACAGATCTTGAACTTTATCGAACACCGAGAAAAATTCGAAGAAAAATGAGTCTGTAGTTGCCCATAACTCGATCATGATTGTTCAAAATTTGTCCATTGAAGAGCAAGAATGGTTCAGAATGTCTGAATTAAAGAAGCAAAATTAGCCAAAATTTGTCCAGAAATTGTACGGGAATTGTTCAACAGTTATCATGACATGTGTTAAAAATCGTCTTTAAATTATTAAGAATAGGTCTAGAACCCAAGGAACAAACAATAAAAATTCGAAGAAAAACAGTCACTGCTTTACCATTAATCGATTATGACTGTTCAAAATTTGTCCATTGAAGAGCAAGAATGGTTCAGAATGTCTGAATAAAAAGAAGCAAAACAAGCCCAAGTTTGTCCAGAAATCGTACGGAAATTGTTGAGCATTATCCAGAAATGTACTATAAATCGTTCCCAAATTATTAAGAACAGGTCTTGAACTTTATCGACATCGGGGAAAAATTGGAAGAAAAATGAGTCAGCAGTCGCCCATAAATCGATCATTTGTCCATTGAAGAACAAGAATGGTTCAGATTGTCGGAATTAAAGAATCAAAACAAGCCAAAGTTTGTCCAGAAATTGTACGGAAATTGTTGCGCAGTAGTCCAGAAATGTACCATAAATCGTCGCTAAATTATTAAGAACAGGTCAAGAACTCTACCGACAACCTAGAAAAATTCGAAGAAAAATTAGTCAGTAGTTGCTCATAAATAGATTATGATTGTTCAAAATTTGTCCATTGAAGAGCAAGAATGGTTCAGAATGTCTGAATTAAAGAAGCAAAATTAGCCAAAATTTGTCCAGAAATTGTACGGGAATTGTTCAACAGTTATCATGACATGTGTTAAAAATCGTCTTTAAATTATTAAGAATAGGTCTAGAACCCAAGGAACAAACAATAAAAATTCGAAGAAAAACAGTCACTGCTTTACCATTAATCGATTATGACTGTTCAAAATTTGTCCATTGAAGAGCAAGAATGGTTCAGAATGTCTGAATAAAAAGAAGCAAAACAAGCCCAAGTTTGTCCAGAAATCGTACGGAAATTGTTGAGCATTATCCAGAAATGTACTATAAATCGTTCCCAAATTATTAAGAACAGGTCTTGAACTTTATCGACATCGGGGAAAAATTGGAAGAAAAATGAGTCAGCATTTGCCCATAAATCGATCATGATAGTTCCAAATTTGTCCATTGAAGAGCAAGAATGGGTCAGAATGTCTGAATTAAAGAAGCAAAATTAGCCAAAATTTGTCCAGAAATCGTACAGATATTGTTGCGCAGTAGTCCAGAAATGTACTATAAATCGTTCCCAAATTATTAAGAACAGGTCAAGAACTCTACCGACAACCTAGAAAAATTCGAAGAAAAATTAGTCAGTAGTTGCTCATAAATAGATTATGATTGTTCAAAATTTGTCCATTGAAGAGCAAGAATGGTTCAGAATGTCTGAATTAAAGAAGCAAAATTAGCCAAAATTTGTCCAGAAATTGTACGGGAATTGTTCAACAGTTATCATGACATGTGTTAAAAATCGTCTTTAAATTATTAAGAATAGGTCTAGAACCCAAGGAACAAACAATAAAAATTCGAAGAAAAACAGTCACTGCTTTACCATTAATCGATTATGACTGTTCAAAATTTGTCCATTGAAGAGCAAGAATGGTTCAGAATGTCTGAATAAAAAGAAGCAAAACAAGCCCAAGTTTGTCCAGAAATCGTACGGAAATTGTTGAGCATTATCCAGAAATGTACTATAAATCGTTCCCAAATTATTAAGAACAGGTCTTGAACTTTATCGACATCGGGGAAAAATTGGAAGAAAAATGAGTCAGCATTTGCCCATAAATCGATCATGATAGTTCCAAATTTGTCCATTGAAGAGCAAGAATGGGTCAGAATGTCTGAATTAAAGAAGCAAAATTAGCCAAAATTTGTCCAGAAATCGTACAGAAATTGTTGAGCAGTAGTCCAGAAATGTACTATAAATCGGTTTTAAATTATTAAGAACAGGTCAAGAACTCTACCGACAACCTAGAAAAATTCGAAGAAAAATTAGTCAGTAGTTGCCCATAAATCGATTATGATTGTTCAAAATTTGTCCATTGAAGAGCAAGAATGGTTCAGAATGTCTGAATTAAAGAAGCAAAACAAGCCCAAGTTTGTCCAGAAATCGTACAGAAATTCTTGAACTTTATCGACATCGGAAGAAAATTCGATGAAAAATGATTCAGCAGTTGCCGATAAATCGATGATGATTGTTCTAATTTGTCCCATGAAGAGCAAGAATGGTTCAGAATGTCTGAATTAAACAAGCAAAACAAGCCAAAGTTTGTCTAGAAATCGTACGGAAATTGTTGAGCAGTAGTCCAGAAATGTACTATAAATCGTCCCTAAATCATTAAGAACAGATCTTGAACTTTATCGACATCGGAAAAAAATTCGAAGAAAAATGATTCAGCAGTTGCCCATAAGTCGATGATGATTGTTCTAATTTTTCCCTTGAACAGCAAGAATGGTTCAGAATGTCTGAATTAAAGAATCAAAACAAGCCAAAGTTTGTCCAGAAATTGTACGGAAATTGTTGAGCAGTAGTCCAAAAATGTACTATAAATCGTTCCGAAATTATCAAGAACAGATCTTGAACTTTATCGAACACCGAGAAAAAATCGAAGAAAAATGAGTCTGTAGTTGCCCATAACTCGATCATGATTGTTCAAAATTTGTCCATTGAAGAGCAAGAATGGTTCAGAATGTCTGAATTAAAGAAGCAAAATAAGCCAAAATTTGTCCAGAAATCGTACAGAAATTGTTGAGCAGTAGTCCAGAAATGTACTATAAATCGTTCCGAAATTATTAAGAACAGGTCTTGAACTTTATCGAGATCGGAAAAAGATTCGAAGAAAAATGAGTCAGCAGTCGCCCATAAATCGATCATTTGTCCATTGAAGAACAAGAATGGTTCAGATTGTCGGAATTAAAGAATCAAAACAAGCCAAAGTTTGTCCAGAAATTGTACGGAAATTGTTGCGCAGTAGTCCAGAAATGTACCATAAATCGTCGCTAAATTATTAAGAACAGGTCAAGAACTCTACCGACAACCTAGAAAAATTCGAAGAAAAATTAGTCAGTAGTTGCCCATAACTCGATCATGATTGTTCAAAATTTGTCCATTGAAGAGCAAGAATGGTTCAGAATGTCTGAATTAAAGAAGCAAAATTAGCCAAAATTTGTCCAGAAATTGTACGGGAATTGTTCAACAGTTATCATGACATGTGTTAAAAATCGTCTTTAAATTATTAAGAATAGGTCTAGAACCCAAGGAACAAACAATAAAAATTCGAAGAAAAACAGTCACTGCTTTACCATTAATCGATTATGACTGTTCAAAATTTGTCCATTGAAGAGCAAGAATGGTTCAGAATGTCTGAATAAAAAGAAGCAAAACAAGCCCAAGTTTGTCCAGAAATCGTACGGAAATTGTTGAGCATTATCCAGAAATGTACTATAAATCGTTCCCAAATTATTAAGAACAGGTCTTGAACTTTATCGACATCGGGGAAAAATTGGAAGAAAAATGAGTCAGCAGTCGCCCATAAATCGATCATTTGTCCATTGAAGAACAAGAATGGTTCAGATTGTCGGAATTAAAGAATCAAAACAAGCCAAAGTTTGTCCAGAAATTGTACGGAAATTGTTGCGCAGTAGTCCAGAAATGTACCATAAATCGTCGCTAAATTATTAAGAACAGGTCAAGAACTCTACCGACAACCTAGAAAAATTCGAAGAAAAATTAGTCAGTAGTTGCCCATAAATAGATTATGATTGTTCAAAATTTGTCCATTGAAGAGCAAGAATGGTTCAGAATGTCTGAATTAAAGAAGCAAAATTAGCCAAAATTTGTCCAGAAATTGTACGGGAATTGTTCAACAGTTATCATGACATGTGTTAAAAATCGTCTTTAAATTATTAAGAATAGGTCTAGAACCCAAGGTACAAACAATAAAAATTCGAAGAAAAACAGTCACTGCTTTACCATTAATCGATTATGACTGTTCAAAATTTGTCCATTGAAGAGCAAGAATGGTTCAGAATGTCTGAATAAAAAGAAGCAAAACAAGCCCAAGTTTGTCCAGAAATCGTACAGAAATTGTTGAGCAGTAGTCCAGAAATGTACTATAAATCGTTCTCAAATTATTAAGAACAGGTCTTGAACTTTATCGACATCGGGGAAAAATTGGAAGAAAAATGAGTCAGCATTTGCCCATAAATCGATCATGATAGTTCCAAATTTGTCCATTGAAGAGCAAGAATGGTTCAGAATGTCTGAATGCAAGAAGCAAAACAAGCCAAAGTTTGTCGAGAAATCGTACGGAAATGGTTGAGCAGTAGTCCAGAAATGTACTATAAATCGTTCAGAAATTATTAAGAACAGGTCTTCAACTTTATCGACCTCGGGAAAAAATTCGAAGAAAAATGGGTCAGCAGTTGCCCATAAATCGATCATGATAGTTCAAAATTTGTCCATTGAATAGCAACAATGGTTTAGAAAGTCTGAATTAACGAAGCAAAATTAGCCAAAATTTGTCCAGATATCGTACAGAAATTGTTGAGCAGTAGTCCAGAAATGTACTATAAATCGTCCCTAAATCATTAAGAACAGATCTTGAACTTTATCGGAAAAAAATTCGAAGAAAAATGATTCTGCAGTTGCCCATAAATCGATGATGATTGTTCTAATTTGTCCATTGAAGAGCAAGAATGGTTCACAATGTCTGAATTAAAGAAGCAAAATAAGCCAAAGTTTGTCTAGAAATCGTACGGAAATTGTTGAGCAGTAGTCCAGAAATGTACTATAAATCGTCCCTAAATCATTAAGAACAGATCTTGAACTTTGTCGACATCGGAAAAAAATTCGAAGAAAAATGAGTCAGCATTTGCCCATAAATCGATCATGATTGTTCTAATTTGTCCCTTGAACAGCAAGAATGGTTCAGAATGTCTGAATTAAAGAAGCAAAATTAGCCAAAATTTGTCCAGAAATTGTACGGGAATTGTTCAACAGTTATCATGACATCTGTTAAAAATCGTTCTTAAATTATTAAGAATAGGTCTAGAACCCAAGGAACAAACAATAAAAATTCGAAGAAAAACAGTCACTGCTTTACCATAAATCGAATATGATTGTTCAAATTTGTCCATTGAAGAGGAAGAATGGTTCAGAATGTCGGAATTAAAGAAGCAAAATAAGCCCAAGTTTGTCCAGAAATAGTACAGATATTGTTGCGGAGTAGTCCAGAAATGTACCATAAATCGTCGCTAAATTATAATAACAGGGTCAAGACTCTACCGACAAACCGAGAAAAATTCGAAGAAAAATGAGTCTGTAGTTGCCATAACTCGATCCATGATTGTTCAAATTCTCTCTTGAAGAGCAAGAATGGTTTCAGAATGTCTGAATTAAGAAGCAAAACAAGCCCAAGTTTGTCCAGAAATCGTACGGAAATTGTTGAGCGTCGTCCAGAAATGTACTATAAATCGTTCCGAAATTATTAAGAACAGGTCTTGAACTTTATCCGACCTCGGGAAAAAATTCGAAGAAAATGATTCAGCAGTTGGCCATAACTCGATCATGATTGTTCAAATTTGTCCATTGAAGAGCAAGAATGGTTCAGAATGTCTGAATTAAAGAAGCAAATTAGCCACAATTTGTCCAGAAATCGTACAGAAATTGTTGAGCAGTAGTCCAGAAATGTACTATAAATCGTCCCGAAATTGTTAAGAACAGGTCTAGAACTCAAGGAACAAACAATAAAAATTCGAAGAAAAATGAGTCAGTAGTTGCCCATAAATCGATCATGATTGTTCAAAATTTGTCCATTGAAGAGCAAGAATGGTTCAGAATGTCTGAATTAAAGAAGCAAAACAAGCCCAAGTTTGTCCAGAAATCGTACAGAAATTGTTGAGCAGTCGTCCAGAAATGTACTATAAATCGTTCCGAAATTATTAAGAACAGGTCTTGAACTTTAGTGACAACCAAGCGAATTTCGAAGAAAAATTATTCAGCAGTTGCCTATAAATCGATGACGATTGTTCTAATTTGTCCCTTGAATAGCAAGAATGGTTCAGAATGTATGAATTAAAGAAGCAAATCAAGCCCAAGTTTGTCCAGAAATCGTACAGAAATTGTTGAGCAGTAGTCCAGAAATGTACTATAAATCGTTCCGAAATTATTAAGAACAGGTCAAGAACTCTACCGACAACCTAGAAAAAATCGAAGAAAAATTAGACAGTAGTTGCCCATAAATCGATTATGATTGTTCAAAATTTATTCATTGAAGAGCAAGAATGGTTCAGAATGTCTGAATTAAAGAAGCAAAACAAGCCCAAGTTTGTCCAGAAATCGTATAGAAATTGTTGAGCAGTCGTCCAGAAATGTACTATAAATCGTTCCGAAATTATTAAGAACAGGTCTTGAACTTTAGTGACAACCAAGCGAATTTCGAAGAAAAATTATTCAGCAGTTGCCTATAAATCGATGATGATTGTTCAAAATTTGTCCATTGAAGAGCAAGAATGGTTCAGAATGTCTGAATTAAAGAAGCAAAACAAGCCCAAGTTTGTCCAGAAATCGTACGGAAATTGTTGAGCAGTAGTCCAGAAATGTACTATAAATCGTTCCGAAATTATTAAGAACAGGTCTTGAACTTTATCGACCTCGGGAAAAAATTCGAAGAAAAATGATTCAGCAGTTGCCCATAAATCGATCATGATAGTTTAAAATTTGTCCATTGAAGAACAAGAATGGTTCAGATTGTCGGAATTAAAGAAGCAAAATTAGCCAAAATTCGTCCAGAAATAGTACAGATATTGTTGCGCAGTAGTCCAGAAATGTACCATAAATCGTCCCTAAATCATTAAGAACAGATCTTGAACTTTATCGAGATCGGAAAAAGATTCGAAGAAAAATGAGTCAGCAGTCGCCCATAAATCGATCATTTGTCCATTGAAGAACAAGAATGGTTCAGATTGTCGGAATTAAAGAAGCAAAACAAGCCCAAGTTTGTCCAGAAATCGTACAGAAATTTTTGACCAGTAGTCCAGAAATGTACTATAAGTCGTTCCGAAATTATTAAGAACAGGTCTTGAACTTTATCGACAACCCAGAAAAATTTGAAGAAAAATGAGTCAGTAGTTGCCCATAAATCGATCATGATTGTTCAAAATTTGTCCATTGAAGAGCAAGATTGGTTCAGAATGTCTGAATTCAAGAAGCAAAAGAAGCCAAAATTTGTCCAGAAATCGAACGGAAATTGTTGAGCAGTAGTCCAGAAATGTACTAGAAATCGTTCCGAAATTATTAAGAACAGGTCTAGAACTCAAGGAACAAACAATAAAAATTCAAAGAAAAATGAGTCAGTAGTTGCCCATAAATCGATCATGATTGTTCAAAATTTGTCTCTTGAAGAGCAAGAATGGTTCAGAATGTCTGAATTCAAGAAGCAAAATTAGCCAAAATTTGTCCAGAAATCGTACGGAAATTGTTGAACAGTAGTCCAGAAATGTACTATAAATCGTTCCCAAATTATTATCACAGATCTTGAACTTTATCGACATCGGGGAAAATTTCGAACAAAAATGAGTCAGCAGTTGCCCATAAATCGATCATCATCGTTCTCATTTGTCCCTTGAAGAGCAAGAATGGTTCAGAATGTCTTAATCAAAGAAGCAAAACAAGCCAAGGTTTGTCCAGAAATTGTACGGAAATTGTTGAGAAGTAGTACAGAAATGTACTATAAGTCGTTCCCAAATTATTAAGAACAGGTCTTGACCTTTATTGACATCGGAGAAAAATTCAAAGAAAAATGAGTCAGTAGTTGCCCATAAATCGATCATGATTTTTCAAAATTTGTCTCTTGAAGAGCAAGAATGGTTCAAACTGCCTAAATTAAAGAAGCAAAACAAGCCAAAGTTTGTACCAGAAATCGTACTGGAAATTGTTGAGCAGTAGTCCAGAAATGTCTATAAATCCGTTCCCGAAATTATTAAGAACAGCTCTTGAACTTTATCGAGAATAACCCATGAAAAATTTCGAAGGAAAATGAGTCATGATCAGTCGCCCATAAACGATTCATGATATTCAAATGTGTCCATTGAAGAGCAAGATGGTTCAGAATTGTCTGAATTAAAGAAGCAATAACATAGCCCAAAGTTTGTCCAGAAATCGTAAGGAAATTTGTGAGCAAGTAGTCCAGAAATGTACTATAAGTCGTCCCTAAATCATTAGAACAGGTCTTGACTTTATCGACATCGGGGAAAATTTCGAACAAAAATGAGTCTGTAGTTGCCCATAATCGATCATCATGGTTCTAATTTGTCCCTTGAAGAGCAAGATGGTTCAGATGTCTGAATTCAAGAAGCAAAATTAGCCAAAATTTGTCCAGAAATCGTACGGAAATTGTTGAACAGTAGTCCAGAAAGGTACTATAATTCGTTCCAAATTATAAGAACTAGTGTTAAACTTTATCGACATCGGAAAAAATTGGAAGAAAAAATGAGTCAGTATTTGCCCATAAATCGATCATGATAGTTCAAAGCTTGTCCATTGAAGAGCAAGAATGGTTCAGAATGTCTGAATGCAAGAAGCAAAACAAGCCAAAGTTTGTCGAGAAATCGTACGGAAATGGTTGAGCAGTAGTCCAGAAATGTACTATAAATCGTTGCGAAATTATTAAGAACAGGTCTTGAACTTTATCGACAACTCAGAAAATTTCGAACAAAAATGAGTCAGCAGTTGCCCATAAATCGATCATAATTGTTCAAAATTTGTCTCTTGAAGAGCAGGAATGGTTCAAAATGCCTGAATTAAAGAAGCAAAACAAGCCAAAGTTTGTCCAGAAATCGTATGGAAATTTTTGAGCAGTAGTCCAGAAATGTACTATAAGTCGTTCCGAAATTATTAAGAACAGGTCTAGAACTCAAGGAACAAACAATAAAAATTCGAAGAAAAATGAGTCTGTAGTTGCCCATAAATCGATCATGATCGTTCAAAATTTGTCCATTGAAGAGCAAGAATGGTTCAGAATGTCTGAATTCAAGAAGCAAAATTAGCCATAATTTGTCCAGAAATCGCACGGAAATTTTTGAGCAGTAGTCCAGAAATGTACTATAAGTCGTTCCGAAATTATTAAGAACAGGTCTTGAACTTTATCGACAACCCAGAAAAATTTGA